>CM046443.1:95816201-95818701 GCA_025506515.1 Flaveria trinervia
GAGGTGTTTCATAGGATGGTGAAAAGCAGGGGTGAGGTGCTCGATGTTATGGATGTTGTTGGTAAAATTAACACCAATGTTTCTTACTAAAAGATGATTTCATCTGGTTGTACATTTGGCTTTTTGGGTACATATGAGTTTTATTTTGCTTTATATTTTTCTGAAATTTTATAGGTATCCAATAATGTTATTGCTATTATGACGACAAAAAAATAATGAAAAAACCTAAATAATCTACCTAGCTAAGTTTAGTTGCGTATCTAACCTACGAGGAGAATATAGTTAGTGCTGCAGGTATGTTTGATTGTGTAAGATGTATGAGTTCGAATGAATTACAAAGATGAGATAAGATAAGCAATCACTTGTTTCAGATATAATCAAGCTTTAGAGACGTAACTTATTTTGATCTTATGGTTAACATAGAGCATGATCACTTACACACCAGCAGCTCAATACTTAAAAATTAACATGAGAATCAATTATAACATTAAACCGGATACAAACCACACTTATGATTAACACTCTTTACAATGTTTAAACATAGTTATCATTCAAAAAGTGGGATTAACTTGGTGAATGAAATATATAAATCCTACAAGTTATCCATTCCCATTAGGCCGGACATTTTGGCTCAAGTGTGTGAAACTGGGTTAATTTGGGTACTAAATATATAACTGAGTTGATATGGGCTATAAGCTATGTTTCTAAGGGATAAGAATGGACAAATTAAAAATTAAAATAAAAACTACGGGTCAGAATGGGTTCATCCTAAAAAATAAATGGGTTAGGATCGGGTTCACCCTAAAACAAACGGGCCTTCTTCAACCTTCACATAGATAATAGATTCCAGCCACCACTCTTCCGGCTGCCGAATAGGGTCTTCTTCAACTTTCTCGATCGATTGACCGGTCTTGTTCTCGAATTTCGAACCTTCAACCCCACTGAAACAACTCTCCGTTGAGCTTGAAATCACTGATCTTCTCCATACTTTCGCAACTCTCTTGACCCTTTCGAATCTTCTATTGTGGACGAGCCTAACTCAGTATTTTATTCATCTTCATTTATTCCTTGATATGTTTTGAGCAGATGGTTCAAAGTTTGATTTGTTTAAGCTTTAGATTTTGATCTCGTATAACAATTACTGATTTGTATAATTGTATGATAATATTGATTGAATACAAGGGTTGATTAATTTTAGTTTTATAAAAATTGATTGAAAATAAAGGACCAATTTTGATTTGTGTTAAGGTAAACAAATACAAAGGACCAATTTTGATTTGATTGAAAACGATTTTTATTTGGTCTGATATGGACTTATGTTACGTTTTAGAACGTTGTTGGTTTATGAAAAAACTTGTAAAAGATTTGAGGTATATTTGTATGAATTCAAATGGTGCTATGTATACAATATTACAATCTGAATGTTAATTAGTGTTTCGTATGCAATTCGAATGATAATTTAAATGCTATATTTGTAAATGTGATTGACATATTAACTAATCTATTCATCATGTCATGTATCTAGTTCAGTTTGGTTCAGTTTAATTTGGTTTAGATGATAATCTAAATTAAAATTTTAAGTTGTTCTAAGAGAAGATTTGAAATAGTAGGTTAATATTAGTAAATTCAATGATTCAACCAACTATAATGGTGGAATGGACAAAGTGACGGAGGTGGTGGTACTTTGGAATCCTAAGGTATCTTTTGTTTTTCTTTTTAATCAAGATAATCTTGAGCTCAATCTAATCTTATGTTTTCTCGACTGTTGTTAATATGATTAATTAAAAGTTTATGTTTCAAGTTATTTGCGGGCGAAGTTACCCAAAAAGTTCACAATATGTCTAATATTTCAAACAACTTTACTTGTAGTTTACATGTTTTTTATGGTTTTTGTTGGAAAATTGAGATTTTATTCACTTTTTTACTTGACCCATCCTAATCCGGTTTATCCTGACCCGGCTCCGTCTTGACCCATTTCTAACCTGTACTCGTGCTAACCCAAACCCGTTCTGACCCAACACCAAACCCAACCCGACCCGCCCCTCTATTTTGCCAGGTATAATTCCCATCTAAGCTAATTAATGGTGGATACATGACTAGTAATTAACACGACCAAACAATATTACAAGAATTAATTCGAACCAGTTAGCTCTAATTCAAAAAAAATCCGTACAAACATTAATTAATTTGAATTTCATTCGTTTGTTACTTTTGGTCAGCCACTAGCGGCTAGCCCCCGATCAATGCGAGCCCACTTAATTCTTTGTTGCACTGTTGCACCTTGTATCTTTATTCTTTAGTGTTACAAGTTATGCCCCATTACTAATAACTAATTTAAAGCCCACTTTTATCGAATTTTTCTTTGACGTTGCTCGAGACTAAAAATAACACTGATTTCTTTTTATGATTCACTTTGATCGAAAAATATTGCATTAAAGCATATATACATATATACATATACATATATATATATACATATATACATATATACATAATACTA